>CM031238.1:198778517-198825954 GCA_018340775.1 Taxus wallichiana var. yunnanensis | reverse complement strand
TTTATGTTATGGCCTCTACTTTTCTACCTTCAAAGCCTTTATCTACCGCTAAATCCAATTTTTCGGTCTCCTTTGCGTTAAGTCAATGTTAGAATCGAATATGTTTTCTCCAAAGTGGGGCTTGATCTGTCGATTTAACGGTCGGCCGGGTTACAACTTCTTCACTCGTGGATCTCCTTGAACCGACACCCCTAGTGTTTAGTAAGATGAAAATTTACCCCGTGCAAGGGGTTCTTTATTGTGGTTTTCATTTCTTCGGAGGATAGGGATTTTATCATGTCCAAACTGGGAACTGCAACATCCTCACTTGTTGATGAAACTGTGGTTTCTGACCTTCAATCCCCTAGCGTTGACTTCGCATGTATGGGTGCACTTACCTCATCTCCCACCGCAGTTACGAGTGGAGTATTTAATTGATATTGGTAATGCTCGGGTAAGTTTTTATCCATTGACTCCAAAATGGAATTTTATACTCACACTACATATGCGAGAATCTTAGTGGATCTAGATACCTATTTGGATCTTCTAACTTCCATTGATCTCAAAGTTCTAAATAGGATTTGGTCACAACCTTTGACTACAAAGGCTTGCCCTTGAGGTGCAGGAAATGTTTTTCCCTCAAACATCTTGCTTCAGATTGTCAGAAGGTAAAGCAACAACGTAAGGAAAGAGTTTCTTGGTGGAAGGACTCCAATCCTAGCTTATTGGTTGTTGGAGAGGATCCAGATACCCACTCGGATGATTTAGTGAAGGTCAGTGATGATCATGAAAGAATTCAACAACTGATTGAGACTCAAGTTTCCCCCTGGGATTGGGGAGGGAAAGGTGGAACATGTGGTGTCTCTCCCTTGGGAAAGAATCTTCATCTATTATTTGGTCCAAAAATTCCTATGATATTCGTGTTCCATTTCATGAGGATGAAAATTCGAATCCTAATTGAAATGATGGATGGACAGTTGTACATCGAAAAAAGAAAGGTATGCCTTTCCATAAAATGCAATTACGTTCTCAGGATTGGGATCATTTGGAGTAGTCTTTTGTGTTATAACAAAGGTTGCTTTAGTCTCTTCTTTTTTTTCTTCACTTGGGTTTCTATTTGGCCTCCTTTCTTTTATTTCATGCAAGCCTCTTTGTTGTAGGGCTTTAATTTTTATCTATCCTTGAGGGCTTTGTACAAGGATACAGATCCTTCCAAAATATAACCATTTACCCTTTTTTCCAAAAAAATTATTTCAAGTTTCATCATCCTAAAAAAATAAAAATATATATATAAACCTTATGCTCCACCTTACTTAAGGTGCCATAAAACTTCAAAATCCAAGAACATCTATGTATTTTGAATTTTTTGATAAAATATCATATGCACACAAATGTCTTGCCTTTCACTTCCATTCTTCTACACATCTCCTATCACTACCACGCAATTCATTCATGTGACATTACAATCCGGTTACATGCCTTGATTAGCTTGTCTATGTACATTGTGCATCAATAGTATCTATTGCATTCATGTGACCCTTATCTATCATTACCCGGTAAATCAAGGAACAATTTTCCTCCTAGATATCCCTAACAATATTATACAATTAACAACTCTGTCGTAAGGACTCTCGGACATATCTATTAACACTATCCAATATCTTCAATACAATCACTTCCACTCCATTCATCAAGCCACTAATGATGATTAACCCCTTAAAAATAATTGAGAGGGATGAATATTTTCCCGAGAGCAAATAAAAAAATTGAAAATTCAAAAGTAAAATAAAATTCAAAAACAATATAAAAACTCTCTCTAGGGGTGTCTTTGGTATTTCTACTAGGGAAATGGACTCATGGATGAAAGCAAAACAATGTTGCAATTAGAATCATATGCTTCTCCATCAAGGCTATATATGTCTAGTAGGAAACAAGGTAATGATTAAATCACCTCCCACACTCCTTCTACCAATCAACTATCAAACTTAATCATCCCTACATATTGGTTAGTCATTCTTCACTTTTTGTCCTTCAAAAATTTACTTCAAGTAGAAATTCACTTTCACACACACAAACACGCATGCACGCACACACATACAAGATCTAGATGAGTGACATGACAAATATGTTACTAGGTGTTTCTTATACCTTTTTCATATTCCTATTTTAGTCCATCTCTTGGCTCATGTTTTGAACCTTCTATCTCATCAATTGTTCACCACCAATCTTGTTTCAAACCATGTCCACATAATACATAGTTACCTTACTCGCGTCATATCCATTCGTGACACTTACACTTATATCCTACTTCACTAGATAGAACATCTATGGGTGTTTGATGCCTTCTACACAATCACCACTTCTCATCTAGTCTAACTTGCAATCATTTACAATCATCACTATCAAGTAGGTGCAACAATGATCTCACAACCTCTAACATCCATTGGTGCACTTGTCACTCGCCAACACATAGTTGGGGCAACATTTTCCTCACTTCAATAATCATTCTTGCACCAAGGTTCATTTATCGATTACCAATTTTTAATCCCATGTTATGTTGGGATAGCTTATATCGAAAAAACACAATCACTTGAGGGTGATTGATGAGTCGTTTATTTTCCTTTCTAAAAGCACCTCATCTTTGTATTCTGTCAAACCATTCATATCCTTGAACTTGTATTTCCCTATGATACTGCTAGAAATTTTCATCATAACTTGAACTCATGGCATGAATATTAGTTAATATAATTATTACTAGTTTACTTTATTTTGTGGTATTATGAGTATGCATTTATTCTTTTGATTGCAATATGATGTTAAATGGTGCTTTGTATAATGCCAACCTTGTTTACAAGAAACTTGTTATATATAATAATCGAAAATATATGTAACTTTGTGCAAGATACACAATATGCTTCTTCTCATTCTTTTATCCTCTATTAACACTCATCCATTCATAACCCAAATCCAATCTGCATTGATGTGTACCAACCCTTGTCTTCTACCATTGACCTTCCCTCTCCTTTCGAGAGTCCCTTCGTCTATATCATCCCTACATTTCCTCTCAAGGAGGCATCATCCTACAAACCATGCCACTAGAGGCATCTCTTTTGAAATAATAATCTTCCTTACAAAATCATCTTATCGATCCTTTCACATAATCCGTTCAAATGGCCTATCGATCATTTTTTAGGTCCATGTCTATTTGTATCAACCATGTCACTACGGGAATCTTCTTGCATCCATCTTATTGCACCTATCTTTTTCATCTACTTTCTTTGAAAAGGTGATGTTAACTACAATACCCTTCCAAAAAGGGAAAATGTATATGTCCCAAATCCACCACTCATAAACCCTTCCTAGCTAAATAAATCACATTATCACATCATAATTACTCAACTAAACATCCCCAAATCATCACACATCCCATGACCAATTAATCATTCCTAATCACTCTTAACTAGCCACTAATCCTACATCTCAATTATCCCACATATGCTAGAATCAATTAACCTCCCCTAAATAAACCATATATTGAGGACCTTCCAAAGGTACATTGCACACCATATTTTAGGAAAGATTTACATTTTCGAAACCTTACTATATCAAGAAACTCTCTTATATAAGAGCCATACCAAATTGAAAAATCCTCCCATTTTAGGAAAGGTTCTTACATCATCCTCCTTACTATAACACTACATAATATTGCACAAATTGGCTTGAACATCCACATCCATTAAAATAAATCCATGCAATGAGGTTTTGCATTCTATTGTGTATATGCATTTTTTTCATCTTAGCTTTATCTTGAGGTGTTATGTTAGCTTTTAGACTAGGTTTTGCTTGGTGTCAATTCCTATTTTAAAGTATCTAACTTTGCATGTATAAATTTGGCATGCTCGGTGGGACACCCCTTTGTCTCTTTCACTTTTCCTCAAATGTTTTACAATTTATGGTTTTCGAGAGCTTCTTACAAGTTTAAGAGTGTCCTTCAGTCGTTGAAATTTAAGATTTTCCATTAATATTGCAATTTTCATCATTTTTGAATTCTATAACCCAAATCCAATCTGCATCCACATGTATAAACCTCTTCTTCTACCATTGAACTCCCCTCTCCTTTCGAGATTCCTTTTATCTCTTTTATCTACACACATCCACTCGAGGAGGCATCATCCTACCAACCATGCCACTAAGGACATCTCTTTTCAAAATAGTCAACTACCTTATGAATTTAGCCTATCGAGCCCTTCAAAAATATGTTAAATTGGCTCATTGATCAAAATTTATAGGTCCTTGTCTATTCCTATCAACCATGCCACTAGGGGCATGTTCTTGCACCTATCTTTTTTTCTGCTTTCTTTGAAAATATGTTGCTAACCATAACACCCTTCTAAAGACAGGAAAATGTTGACACCCCAAGTATACCACTCTTAAACCATTCTTATCCAAATAAATCACATTACCACATAATAATTAATTAATTAAACATTCATGACTCATCACCATCCCATCACTAATTAATCACTCATACTCACTCTTAACTAGTCAATAATATTACATCTATATTAACTCACTTATGATAAAATTAACTAACCTCCCTAGCCAAAACCCATATAAATGACCTTCCAAATGTACATTGTACACCATCTCTCATGAAATATTTCCATTTATGGAAACCTTACTATATTGAGAAACCATTTATGTAAGAGCCTTACCAAAATATGAAATCATCCCATTTTGGGAAAGTTTCTTACCTCATCCTCCTCCTTACAAGCACATTGCCTAATCTTGCACAAATCAACTTGAGCATCCACATCCATTGAGAAAATCCATGCAACAAGGAGGGGATTTGCATTATATTATGTTTAAGAATTTGTTGTTTTTCTTCTTATCTTTATCTTGAGGTTTATCTTAGTTTTTAGATCAGGTTTTGCTTGGTGTCAATTCCTATTTTGAAGTCTCTAAATTTGCATGCATAAACTCCTCTTTCCAAATAAGTGAGTTCGCATGAAAGAATAAAAAATTTGCTACATTTTCCTTCCTTATACCCGGTTCTCCTTGTTCGAAAAAATGTGACATGATTTCAATACCTCCATGCGAGATAACACCCTACAAGCAGACAATCAACTCAAACAAGTATGCTTCTTAAATTTTCTCCTTTAAACTAGTGAAACCCATTCACTAGATTCAAGGGGGAATGTAGACGCCTAAAATTGACGCATACTATAATTTTAGCAATTATATATATATGAGAGTCTTAAACAACATAATCAATATTTGGTGGTGTGTGGTCTTATTCTATCTCTATTATATGGTTTGTTTCTTGATGTTTGATGTGTAATTGCTCTCCATGTCACCTTGTGTCACTAAGTCATATAAATTTCTAGTTGTGTTTATGGAAATTGTGTGTTTCAAGCCTAGGAAAATTACATCAACTTGATCACTATCGTCATATGATAATGTCCAAAAGCACACAATATTGTCACAAAGCTTAGTATGACTATTTTGACCATTTGGTTCCCTTGTTACTATTGTTACCATATGTTTATCAAGTTGTGAGTCAAATTTGCATGCAATCAGGTCTTAATTTCAAAGTAAGAGGCTCATATTTATAATATTGCTAAGGAGTCTAAATCATCAAGCACTATCATGTATCTATCTATAAACATTATTCCAAAGGGCATTACAAGGCCAATAGTTTTACAAATATAAATTTACAAGCATTCTATCTAACTTTCAATAGGGTTTTACATATGAAGATATGACACTAGCTCATTATCGATGCCAAAACAAAAGGAAAAACATAAGGGAAGGCACTCTAAACTTACATTCACTCTCGAAAAAGCACTAAGAGAACTATGTGGAGTTTGAGCCCCTCATTTAGGTAATGTAGTGTAGTGTCTGGTCAAATTCAACAAGGGAGTTGAAAACCAAGGGGAATCCAACTTAATCACGCTAACACTTTTGTTATATAAAGTATATTTAAGTGTTGGTGCATGAAACTAGGGTTTGATCATTATAGGAGCATGCACAAGTATTCTAAAGTGGGAAAAAGTACATGAACCATTAAAGACAAACATGAAACAACCCAAATTGACACAACACACATAACAATGCCAAACACTAGGGTGTAATTAGATAGAAGTGTTTCACTTTAGTTTCAAATGTGATGCCATTTTCTATGAATATTTTAACTCTCCACTTTACATACAAAGCACATTTATCCCTATCATAACCCATTTGATTCAGTTTCAAATCCATATCAATGTGCAAAGCAAAAAAACTAACTAGATATTCTAACCCTAATTGTCATCTCTTGGAATGTCTTGGTTGCTTACAATTGTAACCCTATTCTATTTACGTATATTGTATTGTTGAATATATGATTGTATAGTTGTATATTATATATTTTAATCCTAATTAGAGTAGAGCACTTCAATTTGGTTGTAATCTATTTCATAGTTCCAATAACAATTAGGATGAGAATATCTATTCTATACAAGCTCATCTCGAGTCACTTTGGGGTTTGCACAATCTTGAAAAACTAATATCGGAAAATAAATAGGTGAATACTTTGTTATAATTTGTCTTCGAGTCCAACATGTAAAAACATGGTCAAGTCTTAGTTTAACAACCCAATGGTTCTACCTTTCAAATTTTGGTCTCTGGAGTCTTTTGGATGTCTTCTATGTTGTTTTAGTTCCTTTGTTTTATTTTATACTTGTTGGAATGCACATAATCACTATATTTTTTTGTATAGCCTATCTTCTATTTAATGGGTTGAACTTTATAACTTGTAATTCCATCACAAGATGGATCATTAAATAGAGTATCTTCTTTGAGGGTGCTCTGTACAATGGAAAAGTGACAAGAGTGAGCATGGGAATCTACAAGTAACTATTCTCGCACCCGACCTCCCGAGGTCGTGCGAGACAATTGGTGGGGATGGAATATACATGGGGTATGTGTACACTAGTTAGGCAATCTTATATCTTTGACACCCACTAATGGAATTTGTGAATCTAAGGCAAAGAAGGCCCTCCTAACCTGAACTAGCGTGATAGATCGGTTGGCGAGGATGACTGCTCGAAGGCTCTAATCAATATCGAGCTCGGCGTAATTCGATCTATAAGTTGTGGGATACGAGGAAAATGACTGGGATTGTTTGTGTATATCTCGAGATAGGGTCATAGGATGGATGATGGATACGGTGGATTCTACGGGTGATTTTCCAATCTAGTCCAGAAATCCTTAGCTTGGCTGCATTGTTATATCCAACAAGGATAATTATGTGATGATGATAGGCGGAAGTGGAGTGGATCTGAATACTAATGTGCGTAAGCGTGTGTCAACTTCGGATTGACTGTGGACTCGTTGGGTTGTGGGATTTTGGATCACAACCGTAGATTCGTGGTTGTTGTCGACTCTTTATGGTCATGTGCGAGAATCGGTCCCTAATCCCTAATATCCAATAGTCGTATGCCTTTTCGGCCTCTATGTTTAGAGCTACTGTTGTGTAATCTTCTCGAGTACCTTACAAGCGTTAAGCAACCTGAATTCTTAAACTAGTGTCTATATCGGTGATAATGTCTCATGCGTGCATTTATGGGACCAAAGGATCACAACCGAATGTTTGCTCTCTTTCAAGCCCTTCTATCGTATGTGGATGTTTATCTAGGGTAACCTGTAGTTTGGTTGGTTTGACCAAAACGTATGTGCTTGGTCGTCTTCAATGTTTAACCCTCTTAAGCTGTCAGCGAACCGATCTGTCATTTGTAAGTCATTTGTTGTTTTAAAGACTTGGATTCTAAGATTCTAGTCTATATCGGTTATTGCTTTGTGACAAGATTGGGTTGAGGCACGATAGGCTCGAATACGTATTCTCTGGGCTCCCTAGGTCCCGTGATTGTCATGCAAAAGGAAATGATATAAAGCTAACTAATGACAAAATAAATTAACTACGCAAGATATATCTATGTATATTCCTAAATTTGATATTTTTGATAAACTATTGAACAAAATTTAAAAGAGCAATTATTTAATATATCTAGAAATTGCAACTAAACTAATAACGAAATTAAAACAAACAAAGCAGCCGAGTATAGCTACTTGTCTGTGCAGTTGTGAATCTATTCTAAGTAACCTAGATAACTGATCTAATCTATTTGAAAGACTCTCGATCCTACCTCAGAAGTGAGGAGTGAATCATAGTTTCTCGAAACTATCAATCCCCACTGACTTCCTCAGCAACATCGAAAGTGAGATTAACTGAAATGAAATGATTGACTACTTTATTTGATATGTTTTTAACTAGAACTTTGAAAGCTTGAACCTGGATTTTGCAGAACAGTGGCGAATCCTAGTTGTGTGTGGCTTTGTCCCCTCAGTGTGATCTCCTCATTCCTTCGTGCTCACATGGATCTAGAAAAGCGTGTAATGCCAAAGCATCAACAAAAGTAGATATTGGAACAATGATGGCAGCAGGATACGTATCTAAATACAATGTGAGTAGGAGAGGGATAGCGCAAGAGAACAGAGCTTGGCTTATGCAATTCCTAGCGGGATCTATTGCGAGTCATGTAACACAAAACATCCAGAACCTAGAACTATTCTTTTTTACGAACAAAACCTGCAACTTTAATGGCTTCCTACTGAAAATCAAACTATCCTACTCCAATTGATTGGATGAAATAATAATAACACTTGCACAAGGAGAATATGTGGCTTCTATGCACTAAACAATACTAACCATACATACAACAAATGAAACTATAAATCCTAAGCAAAATTGAAAGGCTAAACTATTGGAATGAGAAATTCGGAGGCAAATTTGAGGGGCCATTTGCTTGAGCACAAGCTTACCTATTTATAGAATCCCATTTACCCAAAGGTGAAAACCAATTTGATCTCTTAAACATAAACAATGCCAAAACACTATTCCAGGGAACCAGAATCATAAATACAAGCAAAGGTGGTGGAAAAAAAGATGGTAAACGTTGAAATTTTACACGAGTCGCGTTAAAAGAGCATTCTGGAAAACGCGTGAAGGACCGCCGCCTAGGTAGGGCGGTGGTTTCATCACTGAAGACCGAAAAGCAAAGGAAAAGAGAGGGGAAGGAAAAAGCAAAGCATGCAGGGGCTAAGCGGGGCATGCGGGATGTTAACGCATACTTGGAGAGCTTTTTAGATCCTGAACACCTTGCGAGGAGACCTATATCATCATTGGGGCACGTGTAACATTGTTCCATGAAGCGATACCCTACTGATTTTGGGTACGTATAAGGTCCCCAGTAGAATAAGGGGTATCCCTATTCATCTTTACATTAGTTTTGTTTCCTTATAATAATTATGGATGCAACATTTTAAAAATAAAATAAAAAGACAAGTGTATACAATCCCTTTGAACCCTTACCAAATTTAGTGCAAGGGAAAAAATGATGATAGTAAAATAATAATCAATAAATTATACTTCTGATGAGACAAAATTACAAGAGAAGTGAGTTCTCAACTCCTAACTTATCAAAAAAAAATAAATTGGATAATAGTCTATAGTGGTGTAAATATTGTAAAGTGCGTAGTCACACCATATACAAAGATATAAATAATTGATATAGTAAAGTAAAAAGGATGAGGCAAGTTCAAGTCCCAATTAATTCGAGAGAGTGAATACAAGATAGACCCACATAATATAAACTATCTTATAAACCTTAAAGTAGGCACCAAACATTGTTGACTTTATCTTTGGTTCCCTTGAAGATGAGTTTTGATGTCTGTCCCACGCATTTTTGGCTATGGAAAATGTTTTTTTACATTTTTCTTACTTATAAAACCATTCTAAAAGATGTTTAACATTTTTATGACGATGAAAATGACGCCCACAAATATTAATCAAACATCATTTCCATTTGTGCCTAGCAATTTTAGTGTGTTGTAGGTATATAAATTTGTATGGTTCATTGCAAATTGATATGTTGAGTTGTGATTTCACACCGTTGGAAAATTGGTAAATTTTATTATGTGCCAACATGGTTGTTTTAAGGAATGTCTTTATTGTGTCTGAAAGTGACATCGACAAGATGAAATTGCCGCAACAACCATGACTTAATTAAATTTAAAACCATATATGAATATCTTCACAATGATTCACATTTAATGTAATTCAAATTTAAAATAATATATCTATACAAATATCTTTTCATTGATGAATTGATGTTTGTGATTAGATATTGGAAGTGACACACAATACTTGAATAAATTTGAAAAATAAAACTTTTGACACAATTTCTATTGTGAGTCTACAAACATTTACTAAAATGTAGATGTGAATCTAATTCGTGATTGTGATTTGTGACCGACTTGAAGGGCTCGAGGAATACCCAAATACGATTGACATAACTCATATGTAAAGCTCAATAATCCAACCATTGTTATCTTCTCCTAGCCATAAACATCCCATCCTTCACTTTACACTTGTGCCTACCTCCATGTAAACATTCATGTTTTTATTTCTTTCACCTTTATGTTGTTTCATGAGAAAATATGAAATATAGGATTCAATAAGAAATGATTATTCACGAGAAAAATCAATTCTAAAATTAGGTTAAGTATAAAAAACATAATACACAGTTTTGGGTTTTGAGTATCTTTGTAACTTTTATTTCGATTGTTGATTATCTTTGTGGATTTTTTCACATTTTATCATTTGTTAAAAAAATGATGAAAAAGATCTTATATTATATAAAAGATCTTATATTATATTAAATGGAACATGATACAAGATTTTTCCAACAAAAAAGCGGGTGGTATGAGAGCATGCCCCAAATCCACAGGAATACAACAAAACAACAAAAGGAGCAAAGAAGACAAGTTGCAGATAGCAAGAATGTCAAGTAGGGGAAGCCAAACTACACATGACACCCGAGGGGGGAGCCCAAAACAAGCGGGAAAAGAAAAGGCACCCAATGCCGAAGCAGAATGAGAAACATGAGGCTCAAAGTGCCCCTTCTTCTCCTTAGATCCCGTGATAACAATCTAATTTTCCGGCTAGAAAGCCAATTCTATAGGAGGATCTAGGAACTTGGGATATCCTAATTAGGGTCATAATTAGAAGACTCGGATACATGCAACCGTGGCACAACCACCATCATGGGAATCTCAACATTCATAGCTTTTGAATTTCCGGGGTGAGAACATTCTTTGACTTCATGTGTGGAAATCGGCTGCCAGCCTTTAGGCAAAGAAATCCCTTTGTTCTTCTTCTTTTATTTTGATTGAGTGATAGTGGGCAAGCCTCTTGAAGGTGCCTAGTTTGATGGCATAACCGACATCAAAAGGTCATGTTCTCATAGTCTAGAACTTGTATCCACTTGAAACCATCATGGTTTAACTCCAACTTGTCCGGAAGACCTTTGTTGAGATCCACCTCAATACAAATACGTGCATAAGTGAACAACCCTTTCTTGGACCATTCATTATCCATCTTAATGAATCGACCAAGAGAATCACCAATAACAAAGCACAAACCATAGGGTGCCAAAAGGGGAGAGGAAGATTGGGGAGACGAACCCAAACCAACATTTTTGAAACTACCATAGTATAAGGATCGAAATCCAAAACCATGGAGCAAGAAAAATGCCAGCCCTACCCCAAAACTAAGGACCTTTATTAAGAATCTGTTGACAATCTATGGGAGAGAAGAAACAAAAAATAAAAATCCCTTTGCATAAGCCTGAATCTCATAGTAGAAAAGATCCATTTGTGTAGATCTTTAGTCTAGGGCCAAAAACCATTAAATCGACAAATAATGGCAGAATCTTGAAGGGTGGAAATAGATCCAACTACCTCTGAACATGAAATAGTAACCACAAGAGTGATCTCTTGTTTTTCCACAATGTATAATAACCCTACGATTGATGAATCCTACCCCGAATTACTAACAACGACACTAGAAAGATTTGTGTGCAAAACCAGAGCCATGAGGAAGTAGGTAAGGAGCAAAGGAAAACGATCGCACCCGTGAGGCCAGTAGACCTACACACTCCTCCCCCTATAAACCCTAGCCGCCTCCCCGTAGAACCATCGCAACTCTCTCGCTGTCTTAGACTCAATAAATTTCAAGCATGTTGCCTCATTTGTTAAATTTGACATAGTTAATAGTTTTATGAAATCATATTTCAAAAGTCTATACAAACATCAAATCATCTTCAAATTTTAAATTGTGAGTGAGAGGTAGATGTCAAATCTCATCCCCGATTCCCTATATTATCATTTTTCAATTATACATTGTCCTTGAACATAATGTTCAAGCTTCACTTCCATAATTATATTTATTAGCAATTGCACATGAGTTGCAAATTACACTGGAGAGAATGACAATATCTTGTTTGTTGGAGTTGTGATTTTGAGTGAAATATATGCTTTTTAAAATTGTTTTAAGTTTTTTTGTGATGGAGAGGAGAGACAAATGTAATACAACTACAAAATTCGACGAAAACTACCTCCCATTTTATCGTGAAGGATGTCCATACCTTGCTCCAAAACTCTTATCTTACCTAAATGTTATGGGCATGCTTTGGATAAATTCCAAGTGAACCATTTTGATTTAATGAAATAGGAAGAGGAGATAATCAACTTTTTCTTTAGCGTCCAAAATATACACCTAACAAATCTCCATCAAGTACAACAATGAATGAAGGAAACAAATATTAGCATCTAATAGAACTAAACAAATCCTGCAACAAGCAATAATGTAGAGAATATTATGATATTTCTTATAATTAATTTGATCTCAGGTCAATTAACTTGTAAATGTAAGTCCACACCAAAACACCAAACGGGGTGCTTGATAAGACACTTACAAATTTGCATGACATATGATAGCCTCTCTTAAGCGGAGGTTGTAGACTTGCGTGGCATAGACATGCCAATTACGAAAATTATCTATTATCGTGTTCATCATAGTAATATTAACTACGCCTTGTAGTTGTGGGTCTTAATTAGATGGAGACCTATTGTGTTGCAATGGAAATGACATAAAGTAATGATAAAATGTGAAGTTGATATTGTTGGTGATGATAATGTTGATGAAATCTTATAGAAATTTCTAATTATACATCCGCATTCTTCATTTTATCCTAACTTGTCTCTGATCTTTTTAACTTAGCACCGACAATGTGAATGGAAAATACATACCTTAGCCTTTTTTTTTTTTTGAAATAAATTCCATTGATTCCATCGCCATGCGCAACAAAATGCACTCGAGTGGAAAAAAACATAGCAAATTCCGGTCAGTGAAAACACTAAAACTTGAAAAATACGCAGTAAACAAAATTCATACACGATTGATTGATTCTCTCATTTCTAACCGCGACAGATCACTTCACAACAAAAGTGGACCAAATGTTTTATGTTTCCAAAACATGCGTATCAAAATTCCCAGGATATAGAGTAGAAATTCATTTTAGAAATGTTATATAAAGTAGACTAAACCCCTTATACCTAATATGGCATTCTCAATGCCATACATTGTTTTCGAGGTTTCATAACGAAGTGGTGTGACCACATATATTTTAATAGACGTATACAATTATCATTTCACGATTGATTGATTCTCTCATTTACCAAAGGTAGGTAGAAGCATGTTTTTAGGCATCCTATATTTAGTTTAATTACTTCTACATTCAAATTTCTTTCTCTCACCTAAACATCATTCATTTAAACAGCGGAAGTGTAACCAATTTTTATCAAATTTTATAATTTTCCAACGATTATGTTTTAAAATTTATTTAAAACAAATTAATATTACTTCATTTAAAATAATAATAAATGCTATATACTCCCACTACGGATGGAATAGTAGTAGAAATTCATTTTAGAGAAGATGTTATATCAAAGAAATTATCAAAACTTTTTAAAGAGTGTATAATTTTATACAATGAAATCACCGAATTTCGATAATTCACTAGGAGGTGTTTACTTTAATACCTAATATGGCATTCTTCTCTGAGTGCCGGATTTTAGATATTTTTATAATTTAGATATTTCTATTTTAGATAGGGTTTCATAAGTAGAAGTGGTGATATGATCTTTGAACATCATATATTTTACTTACTAATTATGTAGACTTAATATGTAAAGGTTTTCATTCAAAATTTTCTATCTGATTGGTTTTGACTTTAAATGATTCTTATGGATAAATCTACATTTGAAAAATATTATTCAGCTTGGATGCATTCATGTAACTCTTGTTTTTTTTATATGTTCATCCTATATTTAGTTTTAATTACTTGTTTTAACTACATTCAAATTCTTTCTCTGTTAAAGGTTTTTAAATGTTAAGTCTTACGTAATTATAATTTTTCTTAGGAACCCTAAACATTCTCATTCATTTAAACAATAATAATTGTTGTCGCATTAACATAAAAATTCTAATATACTATAATTTTATATCTAAAAATATAATACCATAATTGAAATTAAAAGCAATAAGATATTTTTAATGTTTAAAACACTAAAATTTATTTAAAACAAATTAATATTAACTTCATTTTTAAAAATAATAAATGCCTACTATGCCTTATATACTTGCTCGTATTTTCTACGTTTTAGGTTATGGATATATGTATTTGATGAAACAATCAAAAATATACTCATACATTCTATAACATATCAAAACGTTTATTTACAAAAAAATATATCAAATTTGAAATTATCCCAAACATTTTTAAAAGTGTATAATTAAAAATATGATATGCCAAGCGGAAGACATGAAGGCTTCCATCCCTAATGACTCCTCACCTTGTTTTTGCAACAAACAAGGCTAATTATTTTGAAAGTACAACACCACCAATAGACTCTTGGAAATATGGCTCAAACATCTATCATAGATCATAGAATATATTTTACATCCAAACCATTGCGTGGCTTAAACTTGGAATTTGCGGGCTTAAACTTGGCCGCTGTCGGGAACTGTCGCCCAGGAAGGTCAATAGTCAGTCCAGCGGTGCCCGACATGCAGAGCTCGCCAGGCATTTTGTCAAACAGTTCACTTGCCTTATACATCCTTCCACACTTTGCATACATATCTAACAGAGCATTTGCAACTATAACATCAGATAAAAATCCACTTTCCATTATGCTTTGATGGATGTCCATTCCATATCCTAAAGCTCCCATTTTGGCACAGGCTGGGAGGATGGTAGCAAAAGTTGCAGAGTCCGGCTTTACACCTGCCAATTTCATTTGCTTTAAAGTTTCCAAGGCCTCGTCAACAAACCCATTTTGTGCATATCCGGCAACCATTGCAGTCCATGAGACAACATCTCTCTGCAGCATTTTGTCAAACAGTTTACGTGCTTTGTGTATGCTTCCACATTTTACATACATATCTATCAGCGCACTTGCAACTACAACATCTGACAAAAAACCACTTTCAGTTATGCTTTGATGGATGTCCATGCCCTATTCCAAAGCTCTTATGTTGGTACAGGCTGACAGAACATTGGCGAACGTGAACTGATTGGGTGGGACACCTGTTCGTTGCATTTGGTGAAATAATGCCAGTGCCTTGTGAGGATACCCATATCTTCTGTGAGCTGCAATTATGATATTCCATAAAAGAGTTCTCGTTCAATCATTTGGTCAAACACTTGGCGAGCATTAACCAAACATCCGAACAGGTCATACATACGTATAAGAGCATTTTGTAATACTTCGTGGGAAAACTTGAATAATTCTTCAACTCTGATAATTTTTTTAAAATTTTTTGGAGTCTCGTAGACATTATGAAAATTACGCACTAACTAACGTGCCATACACGTGTAAAAGAGAACACGCAAAACATTCTTTATACGCGCGGAAAGGAAGCCGATACTTCCATTTCCTCAGAGTCGGGCTCCGTGTTCCAACAAATCACGACATCAAAATAAAATATACAGTGTACACGCCAGCGCAGGACACCCCTTTACACAAACACCCTCCATTATATCACAAAAACTTTAGAAAGTTTGGGGACAAGGACTACCCTTTTCTCCGGCAGCAATAGCAGAAAGATCTCTTATTCTCTTCTACTTATATAGAAAGATCAACCATTTATTTTCCTGTCAAAGAGCAGAAAATCAAAATGACAGGTTCTGCTAGTGCCGAGCCAGTAAAAGACCAAAATGCAAGGGTATCTTTTGGTATATTCAAGTCTGAGGAGGGGTGCTGCATTGAAGACGCAGTTGCCCACATGGTCAAAGTGGCAGCTCTGATTGAGAAAAACAGTAATATCAATGTGGCCATTCTCAAGTGCCTCGACAATTCCTGGGTATGGAACCACTGGTGTTTTTTCTCCTGTTCTGTTTCATGGCAGCTTTTAGGAAAGTTTATATTACATGAAGAGTGTTAATTATTGAGTTTGTTTTTGGGTTTTACCTTTAATCCCATATTAGATGAAGCCGCATAGAACTCGTCTGCCAAAATTTATCCATTTTCAACAACTTCGCTGTTTGAAAATTCTTTGCCTCGAAAGAATAGCAAGCCAATTTTTATATATGCTTTTGTCAAGCATTGCATAATGGAATAAGTTTTTCACATTATGCAATCTTGAGCCAGATTCCATGCAAGATTATTAGGAATACATTGAACCCATTGGTCATTTGTTGCGTGGCATTGTGAGGAGGGTAGAGCCCATGCTTTTGTCCTCTCTGTAAAGTCTGGTTCTCCTTTCATTGATTTCTGACGAAATTCTCCTAGATGCTTTATTCTTGGCTCTTCAAAGAGTTCTAGCATGGAATCACCATCTAGGGTATCCCTCTACTTTACTTGAATCTCATTGTAAGCTGGACATTCTATAGAAAAGGGTTTCTCTGTTTTGATTGCTCCTGTGTGGGTAGGTGATTCTTCACAATCTTGAGCCAGATCCCATGCAAGATTATTAGGAAGGGTAGGGTCCATGCTTTTCTCCTCTTTATGAAGGTTGTTCTCTTTTTATTGATTTAGATCAGATACTCTCCTAAATATTTTATTCTTGGCTCTCCGAGGAGCTTACATGGATTCAGCGTTTAGGCTATCTCTATACTCTCCTAGATGCCTTATTCTTGGCTCTTCAAAGAGTTCTAACATGGAATCACCATAGAGGGTATCCCTATACTTGAATATCGTTGCAAGCTGGACATTGTATAGTATAGGGTTTCTTTGTTTTAATTGCTCCTGTATGGTAGGCCATTCTTTGGAATCTTGAGCCAGATTCCATGGAAGATTATCAGGAATACATTGAACACATTTGTCATTTGTTGCCTGGTATTGTGAGGAGGGTAGGATCCATACTTTTGTCCTCTTTGAGACATAAAGGGCATCTGACTGTCACTAGATCTTCTAATATCTACATTATCTTCCTATTTCGAAAAAATGCCATCTGAGAACAGATTTTCTCTCCTATAACTGTGATAGAGGGGCTTAAAGTTGTATCATCTAGAGGTAAAAATACAGAGAACTCAATCGTCATTGAGGATACAGTCGCATGATTATTTTAGTTGTCAAATACTTCTTAGCTGCATTAACTTGGGGCTCAAGCCTAGTACCTCTCATCAGCATTGTTGAATGCTCTTACCATTGACCTACTAGGCCTTTGCAAGCTTGGTTTTTGAGAAGTATCGATTCAATCTACAATAAACTCTATTGGCATAGAAATATACATTGAGTTGTAATATTTTAACTAGAAAATTTCCCACCATTTTTGACATTGTAGGTGAACAGTTTTCCTTTATATCTTTGGAGACATCTTGAATCCTCCTTTTATCTATTCCAAGCTAGCTGTTCTTGTAAGGTCTCATTGACCTCTTTGGCCATCTGTAAACATCAATATGCTTTCTTTCTTTCTCTGTTTCTCAGTAATTTTTTTTTATAAATAGAGTTATATTGCTAAAAGGCTATTCACAAGAAAAAGGGTGGCATGGGATCACGCCCTAAAGTCTAATGCAGTAGGCATAAAAGCTTAGGAAAGCAAAACACAGAGAGCAACATACAAGTGGTCCTCAAATGACCAACTGTGAAATACACATTATAAAAGCAGAATTCATTTCATACTTTCTCTAAGGGACTCCTCTCTAAAGAGGCTGGTCATCTGTTGTATTTTCGATATAATTTTTTCTATAGTTCGTTTGTTATTGGGGAAGAGCCTATCCGTCACATAGATTAGCATGGTTGAAATGTAGACCAACCAGTGAGCTATTTAACATTTTTTGGTTGCTATTTTTTCATTGATTGGTCAAAAATTCAATTTGCAAACATATATAAGGTTTAGGTAGAACGAGTTTTGGGTGTGTACTTTTTTTTCCCTTTTTAGCAGGACTTTGCCTGGAGTAGATTTTCAAAGTTCCATGTATTTATATTATTTATTTCATTCCAGTGGCATTCACATGTTTCTAGTTCTGATAAGTAATTCATTAACGCAGGCCGCTGTTTTCATAGTATGGAAAGGGGAAGGATCACAAAATGCAGAGGAATCAGCCTTAAATCTCCCTGAGGTATGGTAAACATTCATTAACTAAACTGAGCAGCATCTGGTTGGATGATTCTATTTTCTTTGTTTTCTTAATAGGTTCAAAACATCAAACCTTGTCTATCGAGTATCATTTAACAAATACAATTGATGTGGAAAGCCTTAAGTCTAATATTAAGAAAGATGTAAACTAATTTTTTGATGGATTCTGCAGGCAGCAGCCTTCACCAAGGGATTAAAGTGTGCAGTGAGAGCAGTGGACTCAGGGTGGTTTCAGCCGAGCTCCCAACAAACAAGCCAAGGCATTCCCTTTGCACAGCTCTCCCTAGGAGATATTGTTAGCATCCGCAGAATATATTGCAGCTGGAAAAAACAGGATGCGCTCTCCTACTCCTGCCTCGCCATTCTCAGATCATATTTCAACAGCGTCAAAGGCATAATTTCCTGTTCATTTTATGATTCACTGGATGGGAAACAGATAGTTGGTTTAGGAGTATGGGATAGCATAGAATCAGCGTCTGCTCTGATAAAATATCCCCACACAAGCCCTGCGCTGCCATACTGGAAAGAGTTGGGGGTGAAGGAATTAAAGTACCATGTATGCCAGGTTGTCTATGCCACCGCCACAACTTTCAAACACAATTCCAGGCCAGGATTTCGAATATAGTTTTTTTGTTTTTGTGGGTAAATGAATGATCATGCCCATCCTATGGTACCAGATTTACTGAGGAGCCAACATTAAAATATATCACTCGAACAGCATTTTCCCCTGCCACTGACAACAGCCCTCAGATTTTCCAACATCTTCCATGGAGCTTGGTTCTTTTTCTAACCAGATTGATGGGGGCAAAAGAAGAATTCTCTGATTTTAGTAACGATGAATTATGTGCTTACAGAATAGCTTAGGAATTGCATATTGCTTTTCCATGTGAGAATTTAAAAAGACAGCCAAATTTTTGCATGGTTTATATCTCTTCTAGTGTTGGAATTTGACGTTGAAAATTACATGTCACCAAAAAAATGAGGTGACCGTCTAAAAATTATGTGAATGTCATTTGGTGTTCAAAATTTAATATGTATATATATATATATATATATATATATATATATATATATATATATATAAAAGGAGATTGGAGATAAATAACTTGTGTTATAAGTCCTTGACCTCCTATTGACATCAATCCTTAACCTTGCGAACAACAATTACTCATCCCATTTTTAATCCAAAAATGTTCTATTTAATCATTTTTACTCTATTTTCCTTGTAGAGAGAACATCGTGGTCAAAGAAAATAGCTAGCTAAAAGTTGCAACCAATGTTGATATTAAAAAAAACTTGTACATAGACTTTTATGGTGGGTTTTTCATTCTATATTTTATATTTTCTAAATTACATTATAATTATAAATCTATGTGGGATTCTCTAATTGATTGAATCTAAATGATTTTAACAAACTTAATCTTTAAAAAATTGAGACTATGTTGTATAATTATAAACCAACAAAAACAAGGTTAAATTAATCATCATGCCCATCCTATGGTACCAGATTTACTGAGGAGCCAACATTAAAATATATCACTCGAACAACATTTTCCCTGCCACTGACAACAGCCTCAGATTTTCCAACATCTTCCATGGAGCTTGGTTCTTTTTCTAACCAGATTGATGGGGGCAAAAGAAGAATTCTCTCGATTTTAGTAACGATGAATTATGTGCTTACAGAAGAGTTAGGAATTGCATATTGCTTTTCCATGTGAGAATTTAAAAAGACAGCCAAATTTTTGCATGGTTTATATCTCTTCTAGTGTTGGAATTTGACATTGAAAATTACATTTCACCAAAAAATGAGGTGACCGTCTAAAAATTATGTGAATGTCATTTGGTGTTCAAAATTTAATATGCATGCGCGTATATATATATATATATATATATATATATATATATATATATATATATATATATATATATATATATATATGTAAGTAAAAGGAGATTGGAGATAAATAACTTGTTTTATAAATCCTTGACCTCCTATTGACATCAATCCTTAACCTTCGCGAACAACAATTACTCATCCCATTTTTAATCCAAAAATGTTCTATTTAATCATTTTTACTCTATTTTCCTTGTAGAGAGAACATCGTGGTCAAAGAAAATAGCTAGCTAAAAAGTGCAACCAATGTTGATATTAAAAAAACTTGTACATAGACTTTTATGGTGGGTTTTTCATTCTATATTTTATATTTTCTAAATTACATTATAATTATAAATCTATGTAGGATTCTCTAATTGATTTAATCTAAATAATTTTAACAAACTTAATCTTTAAAAAAATTGAGACTATGTTGTATAATTATAAACCAACAAAAACAAGGTTACATTAATCAATTTCATAGTTCATAAAATTATTTTTCATAAATATCGATTGTTTACTAATTAATTGGGTTGTCACTAATCAAATGAATGATTTAGAATCACCATTAAAGTTTGTGAGAACATTTAAACATGATTTTAAATTACAACTATAATTAAAAATATTACAAAAATTGAAAGAAAAGACTCACTAGTGCAAGCTTGCAATTTTGTAGAAAATGAGTCCCAACTTTTAACTTTCATTCAACCTTCAAGTTTCACCTTTCTTACAAAATCCCAAATCTAATGTTTGTAATTTAATCTATATTTGTAAAAATCATACAAAGAAAAATCAAAGAAAACCAAATTAAACTAATAAAAAATGTAAACAAAGATGTTTATATCTTACTAACAAAAGTTTCCATTTTTGTTGATATTAATTGTCTTAAATCTCACAAATTCATAATATGTAGTGTAATATTTAATTTGGAAATTTTCTTAATTATTTTAAATTGTGTGTGTGTGTGGTGTGTAATGCCCACCAATATACACATCCAAAAACAAAGTAAAATTACTAGATTTGTTTTTTCCTTTCATTGTTTATTACATGACATCACAAGGGCCCAAATAGAGGAACTCAACGTAACAAAGGACACTAACACAAGCATGGACCCACATAGACAACAAGAAAACACCAGAGCACACGATTCTCAAACTTACTCAAAAAGAGATGTACATATTCCAACGGGTGAACCACACACAAGAATTCTAAGGCTCTCCATATTCTACAACACATCATTCATAATTACATCTTTATTATAATTCAATGCCATTGTTTAACCTTATAGATTGAAGGGCATTTAACACATAAGCAAATATTCTCGTTCCCAAAGCTACATCTTCATTATTTCATTTTATATCGTTGTTTAAACCACATTATGTTTATGAAATATGTGCTCATACCTCAAGGTTATATATTTCCCATTTTAATAAAATGATTGGATCACAATGATGCCCTCATTAACTTTCATTTGTTTTAAGATCATCTTAGGCATTTTAGTTGGTTGGTCATCATTCAAGGTGCATATGATTTTTGTAACAATCATTCCATAGTTTCATCTGATTACCCTTGTTCTAATTATATTTACATTGTTACATAGATCTCATATTAACATCATTTTTATAACAATTATGATTCATATAACACTTTCTTTTCACTTAGGGATTCAAGACTACAAGGAGTGTGATCTCACACAACACAATTCATTTCATTATTCCTAGGCACTCAAGTATTAAATACATATTACAAGTGAAGACATTTGATACAATTTTATGCGTTCAAATGCCTTCTAAGGCAATATTTTCAATCGTGGGAAACATACATCAAATTCTCTTTCACCAATAACCTCATGAGAGGTCACATGATTAATCACTTCATTTGCACTCGAGGAATCTATACCTTACTAAATTAAAACAGAGTAACCAAACATCCTTATTTCACAATACCTTTGTAAAATCCAAAGGTATTTCTTTCTACTTGACAAGGTAAAACTTTATCTGCAATGCTTTAATGGGAATGTTCACATCCTTTAGAGCATAGTTGAAATAACACATTTATCCCACTTATGCTAAAGTACTTACACACATACCACATGATACTACAAGGCTCATATGGAAAAACATGAGAGGTTAGTAATCAAGTACAAATCTCATAGATAGGTTGAAGCCTTCCAAGGGAGATTGACCATTAGTCAAGGACTCCTCTTCTTGGGTCACTCAAAGATTACATACGAAAGTTGGTTTCTTGACCAAATTCACTCAATAACAAGACTCTCATCTTTTGTATCATTCATAAATCATCACTTCTCTTAAGTTTCAATCAAGGAGGAATGACACACAAATTTATTTTGTTTGGAGGATAGTATTCTCAAGGATTTATTAGCTTAAGCATGCAAAGATACATAAGGCACTCGTGTCCAAAGTGTGGTCAAACATATATGAAGGCACAATGGAAGGTCTTTCCCATTGGTCCAATGTAGTGGTTCATTTAATGGATCATAACACAATCAAGGTGAGAATGTCATAGGGAGGAATTTAGGAAGAAATCTCATTTTGATATATTTAGAACTGACCTTTCTACCATACATGACATAAATTCATAAACTAATCAAGACCATTGTTTTTTTAGTGTAACTAAACCATAACAATTCAATAACTAACTACACTTGTTTTCTTATAACAAATGTCAACCATAATTTAGTCAATTTCTTCCAAAAAGTACAAGGACATGAATATCCATTTTATAAAAGTAACTAATTCATTTATTTCCTAGGAGTAGTATTACATGTTAAAATCTAGTTTTTCAAACATTGAATGATTTACATGAAATTTCATACCATTTAAACATGTGAGATATTTTACAATTCAAGATTAATATTTTCCTTCTTCATTCCTTAAATCAAAACAATATATCATAATGTAACTACACATTCTTTTAGACAATGATATGAAACTTCTCTTTCCAAATACAAATATACATATAATGTTAGGAGGTGCATAAATAAAGTAATCGTCACAAGCATAGAACAATGTCCATCTGCCATGTCCTACCACCTGCATCCACATGGTGTCAGCACTAAGCTGGCATGGAATCATCCCCCCCATCTAACTAGTTATGAAATCATACATCTGACAATTTTTGTCCCCCAAACATACTTAGTCATTTTTGTTCCATTCGAATTAAGAGGGTTTAGAGAGAGAGAGAGAGAAAAGATGAGGAGAGAGAAAACATCAATTCATACAATGTTACATAACCATTATTTCTCATAGTTTAGAGAGAGATAGATGAGAGAGAGATAAGAGAGAGAGAATCCATAACTTTTCATGTCATACCTTTTTCATTTTAGGACTTAATTTAGTCTTAGATAAAAGAGATAGGAGAGAGAGTTAATAAAACATATATAGTACTCTCCTTTTTTTCACGTTCACCTATTTATTAATACCATTAACATGCAAAGGTCAATTATATGAAAAAAAGAGTCTTTACAAATCAAAACAAAACAACTTTCTATTTTGAATGGAGTGACTAGATGGTAAAAAGGGCGACACCAATTTCAAAAATGTAATACATCTCAAATAAACTTTCTATTTTGCTAATGGAGTGACTTGATGGTAAAATAGGTTCAATCTTGTAAACATCTCCTCTAAAAGGGGTGAATGATAAGTGAAAGAGGAAAAGGTCTCTCCTGGCCTCTAGTGCTATAAACCAAGAATACTTGGGAATTAAGGGCGATAAGAATATATGTACCATGCACATTTTGGAGGTGTAACTCTAGGGCGAAACGTCATAGTTTAAATTCTACATTATAATGCAATGTAGTTCAATTGGCCACAAAATGGCCTTGTAAAAAGTGCATACATGTGACTAACAAATTTCCAGATACTTCCAACATGTTCCCATATATACTAAGATCTTAGGGGACTTGACAAAATTATGATCCAACTCACATAACTCATTTTGGAAGCGTCGTTCCAAAGGAAAAATTATGTTTTAGCAGTTTATGCCTACACCTAGTAGGCTAAGTAGGCCCCAAAATGGGCATGAAAAGCATACTATCCAACCGTCATAGTGAAGACCAACTACATCTTGCCATTCTCTATATAACAAGGAAGGGCTATGAGGTGATAGACAATGTTTTCATGATTTATTGTTGAGTTTTACGAGGCAATTCCAAATCGAGTTCGCAAGCATACGAGTAGACATCCCCTTTATTTAACTTTCTTAAAATGAGATAATGCATAAAGAAATGAATCCTAGATCATGGAGTGGATAGTGTTTTATATTTAACCAATTTTCTCCATGACTCGGGTAATGTTATCGAGTTGGAAAATGATACACTCGAGGGGTAAAGGTTTATGCATACCAACATAAAAAAATCAACATTTTATTCCTTTAATTAAAACACTTATAATATAATACGACAACATTACATGAAAACAAAACTAGAGAGGGAGAGGAATAATTCCATGCATGTTTTTGATGAGGTAGAGAAGGAGAGGTGTTTAGCTAGCTTGCGGGCTGCCCAGATATTTCATCAAACAGTTTATGGACGTTGCAAAGCCTTCACATTTGGCATTGATGGTTGTCGAGTTTGAATTTACACCCTCCAATAGAATTTTAGTAAAGTCTCCAAATTCTTTTCAACAAGCCCATTTTGTGCACATACGGAAAACATTGTATTCTAAGAACCCATTTCTTTGAGGCAATCGGTCAAACAACACACGTGCCTTATCTCTGCTCCCATAATCTGAATAGATGTTTAACCGGATAACACAAGGTGGAACATCGTGTCAGTGTCTAATGAAAATTCCACCAGTTCAAACTCTACCCGTTGGGAGCTTAGTGTCCGACAAACATACATGCCTCTAGTATTCATATCCATTGCCACAAGCTCAAGAGCACAAACTCCTCTTTTCTCAAGTGCCCCTAGGAAATATTGGAATTCTGGAAAGCTTATTCCTCCTCCCTAAATTCCAAGCCACACCCTGAACCCCATATTCTGTGGTTCTGAAGATCATGTAGTTGAACAAAAAAACACCTGAGCTCCTCGTAAACATAGCTAAATTCAAAAACCACCTCACCAGTCCGAGAATCTTGACATCCTGTCTCAGGAACCAAATTCTTAGTATTGTGACACTCATCAATCACTAGAATCCCGTAATGTTATGTCCCACACCATTGCACCAACTACTGCAACTAGGAACACCCTCTCTTTGAAGATGCAAATAGGCTATTGTATGTTTAAAAAAATATAACTCATCACCTTTGAGTCAAACTTCGCATATGTCAAATTGTTCAAAGCGTGAGGCTCAACACCTGTGGCACCCACGTCTTCTAAATCCCTTTGCGCATCAAACTTCAAGGAATTTTTTTCAAACAGTTCACTTGCTTTGAAAATGCCTCCACATTTGCATTTTTATCTAGAAGGGAACTTGCGACCATCAACATGTGACAAAATCCTCTTTCATCTACGCTTTGAGGATGGTCCAACCCCGTTCAAAGCTCCTATTTTACACAAGCTCGTATATTAACAAGTCCTTTTTGGCGCATAACCTGCAAATTGAGTTTTTCCACCAACCACAAAATTTTCAAGCATTTTGACAGCTCATTCCAGTTTGTAGCTTACAAAATGTCTCTTCCTCTCCCCTCCATGTGAATTTTTATCTCACGGCCACTTGTGAGCTTTCACATTCCCTAAGAATGAAATTAAGTCCTTTTCTTTTTTTAAAAGGGACTTTTGCAATACAACATTAAGTCACTTAAGTGACTAACATGAAAGAGTGAAAAAGCACATTCCCAATGGAGAAATAGAATGTTAGAGAGAGAGGGAGGGAGGGGGAGATAAGGAGAATGCTCCAAGAATGAAGCTCTTTACCTTTGACCTCATGTTAACCTTGAAACACTGTGATTGCAACTTCCTCTTCCTTTGATATGTGAACACACTCTAAATAAATGAACAAGTGTTTAAAAAAACTACTACGAGACTTTCACTGTGTGGACTTGAGATGACTACCTGATCTTGTAAACATGATGATCTTGGGTACCTCAGTAGCCTAGGGTTCAAGTGGAAATCGTTTACGCACACTGGTTCATTATGACCTATTCTTTTTCATGGTGTGATTCACATGTTGTCCCTCCTCTTGGAAAGAGAATTGAACACAAGGTTAGGAGTTGCAATGTGGAGATCATTACCTTTCTCCTCGTGACTATCTTGAACTTCACAATTTACCTCCGTGACAACTTCCTAAATGATTCAACCATGATGATCCCCTTCGTGACTATTAGGATGAGTTGAATCATCTAGTTTCTTGCATCTAAGTGTGCCATATAGAATTCACCTTGAGACTAATGTTTTGGGTGCTCGTGAGGGCTTTCTTTCCTATTTGAACCATGAGACAATTTCGTAGCCTTGAAAATATGGATCAATCCTCACCCATTCCCGTGAAGAAAACTCCTTAATTATGATGACCATGTTGTACTTTGGTATGAATATGTAGGCATTTAGAAATTTCTTTTTGTGTGAGGACTGCGAGGATGGAGTTATCATCCGCCATGATTGCTGCAGTGTTTGGATCACAACGTCGTACATATGGAGATCATGTTTATGCTCTGCTCTAAATAGATAATGGGTGGTCTCATGATCAGGGGATCAATTTCAGTGTCAAATGTTCCCTAAACTTCCCTAAACCATGCCAGTGTAGTAGAGCCTTTAGAGATATTTCCGACGACTATAAGAACGTGAAAAATGGACACTCTGAGCTCAAGATATGTCCGGTCAAAGTTCAGTCAACAGGAAAGTCAACATTAGTCAAGAGGTCCATGGTAACGTGGACGCGTTCACAATTGGCCAAGTGGCTCAGTCAGCATGGCAAGTGGCAAAAGGAGAAAAATGCAATTTCATATTACTTTGTAATTATTTACCACGCATTATTTCCAAATGTCACGCATTATGCCACAAATCACATATATTAATGTTCAAACATTAGTATTAAATCCACTATAATTATCCTAACCACTTACCCACTTAGCCGCCAACCATATGCTAAGTCCACGTGGAAGGGAGGAGGAGAAGTGGTTGTAGTGGAAGCTTCCACGTGAGGAGAAAGAGGTGGGGGCGGTTATGCTCCAAGTGGTCCTTTGACCACTTTTAAAACATGCGTGGAAAAAGGCTTAATAAAGCCTAAAACATTATCTCATCCACCAAAAATGCATTTTAATGTGGGATTAAATCAAAAAGAGGCAGCATAGGAGAAGGAGGGGGGATTTGAACCATGCATGATGGGGTAAAAGGATAAGCGCCCAGCCATTGCGCCAAGGAGCTCCAAACAATATAAAACGAGCTCAGTACGTTTTGTAAAGGAGGTGTGTCACATGCAGGTAAAGGAGGATAAGGAGGCGAGTTTTGAAAATGCCATTTTTGAAGGCTTTTGCACTTATATTGGGAACTCGGAGTAAAAAGGTGAAATGCAGCGGAATTCTCGAGACAATTCCAACGATGTAAGATTTGATTTTTTTGTTGAGTTTTAACTGTTTTTAGAATCTTTGAATGCAGTTTTTAACAGGGATCTACAAGACAACTAGTTGGAAAACATGAATTTCAATGCACTTCTGGTCCGAAATGTGACTTGGTGTAAACATGAAAAGTGTTCAGAATTCAGAGATGATCTCAGATATATGATTTTTTTTCATATAATGTTTTTAAATTACCATTTGTAGGTGTTTTCCTAACACAAATATAGGATATCACATTGTGAAAACACTTTGTAGAGCCACGATCGTTCTTGGGGACAATTTCCGCTATTTTTGAGTTCTTGGGACATTGATCAGCTCATTTGCAGGTTGTGATTCATTATTGGTTTTTTGTAAGAGTTATTGTACTTACATTTCAATATTATTAATGGATCGGTTCAATCCGAACCCGGGGATGTAGGAATTTCCGAACCCCGTAAACAATCTTGTTTGTTATCTAAGTGTTTTCAGTTCTGATTATTTATTTGCTACCCAAGTTTTCTGCACTTCTATGGATGCATAATAATCAGAATTTAATCAATTTGTGGAGTTTAAAATACTTAAAATTGGTTAAGAAAATCACGATCTTTGGAAACTTTTAAAAGTGAAAAAAATACAACACTCGTTTTCAAATCATCTCATGCCCTTAATAATCTATTTGAGAGTATATTTTCCTCCACTACCCCTTGTGAGTCGTGGCTCGCTCAACATTATGGATTTGGTCTTTTAAGTCTCAGATGGGTGACATCATTGTCCCCACATTGGGGTATTCAATGATTAGTGTTGAGATTGGTTCCAAACTGAATACTTGACCTTCATGATGGAAAAAATCAATGAGATATGTGGAATGTGAATTGATACAAGTGACTTGAGCCCATTTATAATACTTTCTATTTTTACTTGGTAGTCCTATCTGGGATGGCTATTTTTAGTAAGTTTTTAGAATTGTCACTTTTTGATGATTTTTACTTACAAGGAGTAACATGGACACTAAAGGTTTATATTTTGGAAACTTACTATATTTAGACATGGGGAACTTGCCACAACTTAATATTTTTATACTGGAGGTCTTCTGGGTGTCGGAATGGAACGAAATTGGTCTCAAAAGATTAGGTTTTGTCTTAGGACATTCTCGCTCTAGTTTTCAAGGAATTTTACCACTAGTAACTCGTAGATCTGAAAAGGCAACAACATGGGATAAAAATTTATTTTGGATGCTACAAATTATATAGAGCATCAATGGTTTTGATTTTACAATCAATATGAAGGCATTTTTAGAAGGGGTGCATCGGTGAATTTTTGCAGAGATCGGGTGCACATATTGTTATATATGAGAAAACTTCAATTTTGGAACTTGAGGGTTCTAGAAGTTTTAACAAGATCACTGGAAAAAATGGATTTTTTTTTTGGGGGTAAAAATAAAAACTCTTGAAATTCAAAAATGTTTAAGTGTTTTAGCTTTGGAGTTATTTCATTCAAATGTGCAAGTTTTAACTCAAATTTGACTCAACGGTTTAACTTGAGGTGGAAGGAGAGTTTGAGTTTGATTACACCCTAAAACGTAGGGGACAATATGTGCAAATGGATAAGAGGGACAAGACAATGAAATTTTCACCTGATGTTGACAAGTGGTAGGATGTGGTGCAGTGTGAGGGAGATGCAAGGTGTTGAAAATGGCTTTCGGGGGCTGAAATATAGTCTTTCACATGTCCAGGGGCTAAATGGGAGTGGGAGGAGCGTATTTTCATGTCCCCCACATCCCATTTTATATCGGAGATAATGTGAGGGGACATCAAAAGATGAAAAATGTGTAATGGGTCATGGAAACATGAGGAGAGGGGAAGTGGTTTGAGCAAGATGTAAGTTTATAGCTTCTTAGGGGCAAAAGTGGTGATTTGCAAGTTGTAGGAGAGACCTCATGGGGGAGCACACTTTTATGTCCCCCATGTCCATTTTCACCTTGGGGACAAGTGCAAGGGGACACTTAACCTCCCAAAGTGTGCCATGGGTCTTGGGAACATGAGGGAGGGGTGAAGTTTGATTGAGAGCAGCTTTTATCATGTTTCTATCACCTCAAGTTGTCACTTAAGTGACACAACCACATAAGCTTGCATTTATGATTATGGTTTTCCTGGAATAGTGTTTTGCCAGTTGTTTATAGTTTAAGAGTTCTATTTGGTTTTTACCTTGGGTAAATGCAAATGCTATAAATAGTTGGCTTGTGCTCAAGCAAATGGCCCCTCAAATTTGCCTCGATTTCTCTTTTGCAATAGATTTAGTTTTCATTTTGCTTAGAATTCTTAGTTTCTTTCATTGCATGCTTAGTTAGCATTTTTTTGTTAGTAAGCCACATATCCATCTTGTGCAAGTCTTTTGTTGTTATTTCATCAATCCATTGGAATAGGATAGTTTGTTTATCAATAGGAAGCCATTAAAGTTGCAGGTTTTGTTCTTCAAACAGGATAGTTTCGAGTTACGGGACGTTTTATGTTGCATGACTCATAATAAATCCCACTAGGAATTGCATAAGCCAAGCTCTGTACTCTTGCGCTATCCCTCTCCTACTCGCATTGTATTCATCATGTATCTTGAGCTGCCTTTGTCCCAATATCTACTTGTTGATGCTTTAGCATTACACGCTTTTTGGATCACGTGAACACGAAGGAGCGAGGAGATCTGCTGAGGGGACAAGATCACACACACCATCGGATTCGCCACTATTCTGCGGAATCCAGGTTCTAGCTTTCAAAGTTCTAAATTAGAATCATATCAAATAGAGTAGTTAATTGCTTTATTTCAGTTAATTTTACTTTCGATATTGCCGGGGAAGTTGTGGGGATTGATAGTTTCTGAGAGACTATGATTCATTCCTCACTTCTGAGGTAGGATCGAGAGTCTTGCAAATAGATTAGATCAGTTATTTCATTGTTTAGAGTAGATCTACAAATTACACAGACAAATAGCTATACTCGGTTATCTTGTTTGTTTTAAATTGTTATCTTAGTTGTCAATTTCTAGATGTATTAAATTACTCTTTTAGATTCATTCGAATAGTTCATCAGAAAATACAAAAATAGAGAAATCATATATGCTATAGATATATTTCACGTAGTTAAATTCACTTTATTGCAGTTTGTTTACATTATTGCTTTTGTATGACAATCACGGGACCTAGGGAGCCCAGAGAATACGTATTCGAGCCAATCGTGCCTCAACCCAATCTCGTCAAATCACTGCAATAGTTGACATAGACAGAATCTTAGAATCCAAGTCTTCCAAACAAAAACAGACTTACAACAGATCAGCTCTCAGTTGAGGGGATTAAACATAGAAGACAATCAAGCACATACGTTTTGGTCAAATCAGCCAAATTACAGATTACCCTAGAAAAATATCCACATGATTGTAGAAGGGCTTGAAAGAGAGAAAACGTTTGGTTGTGATCCTTTGGTCCCCATGAAGACGCGGAGACATTCTCACAGACATAGATACTAGCCTAAGAATTCAGGTTGCAAGAACACTGTGAGGTACTCTGAGAAGATCACACAACTATTAATTTTGAATATAGAGGCTGAGAAAGCATATGATTATTGGATACTTAGGGATCAGGGACTGAATTCGTACATGACCATAGTAGGACCACAACAACCAAGAGTCTACGGTTGCGATCCACAAATCCCACAACCCAACGAATCCGTAAGTGAATCAGACATAGACACCGGCCTACGCACACTAGTATTCAGATCTACTCCACTTCCACCTATCATCATCACACAGTTATCCTTATTAGACATAGCAGCTAACAAAGCTAAGGAGTTCTGGACTAGGCCAGAGAATCGCCCATAGAGTCAACTATATTTACCATCTGCCCTATGACCTTATCTGGGGATATACACGAAACTATCCCAGGACATTTTCCACGTATTCCTGACCTATGGGCCGAATCACGCGAGCTCGATATTGATTGGAGCCTTCGAGCAGTCATCCTTGTTGATCGATCTATCACACCAGTTCAGGTTAGGAGGGCCTTCTTTGCCTTAGATTCACAATTTCCACTAGTGCGCGTCGAAGACATTAGATTGCCTAACTAGTTTGTCTATATCCCATACATATTTCATCCCCACCGGCTGTCTCGGCACGACCTCGAGAGGTCGGGTGTGAGGAAGAGTTACTTGTAGATTCCCAAGCTCGCTTGTCACTTTTCCATCATACAAAATTGGTGAACCCGACGTGAACTTTCTACCTTCTGATTTGGAGTCAGATTTGTACTACCTCATCAGTTTTCACTATCACCTTCGCTCCTTCCCATTATTCTACGGGTATTCATATACCCCCCGAATATGTCGGGATTCGATGCATATGGTAGGCCCCTCTTGGGCCTTGAGGCATACTACGCCCAACAAAATAGGACAATCATCACCCTCACTCTCAGTATGGGGTGACAACTACTCAGCTAACCAGTTGTCAACACAAACTCCAAGGATCAGATATAACTCATCTTTTCAAACTGAGGAGTTAGATCAGCTCGCTCAAACACAACAAAAATAGAGCTTTCAGGCTCGAATAATATGACGTTCACTCGGAGAATCTGGTTCATCTCCTCAAGTGCGTTGCTTAGACCACAAATTAGTAGACAATCAGATCCATACCTGGTTTTAGATGATGAACAGTCAATACGTTATCCTAGGAATGAACAATGCTCTCGGAGTATGTACCCACCTATAAGGAGTTTACAAACACAACCCGAGGCCTCTTTTCAAGAAAATACCTCCATACCACTGCATATAGGAAATACCCTCGAAGAAACTTGGCAAGACAATGGTCAGTTCATAGCAGGGTATCATAGACCTATACAACATCAGAATATACAACAAACGCCGCAAGGAAAAATATCGTGACTTCACCATATGAAGTCATTTCGACTTTAGTAGACAAAGTTAAGGGATTAGAACTTGCCCAAGCAAGCCAAAATTCTCAATTCATGCAAGCAGGAAGTTCCAATCCCCCACACCATCCTAGCCAAGTAGACCTCCTCACAGGAATAGGCACGTTAGGCATGCCTCCTCAGTATTCACAACAAATGCCAACTAGACCCACCATCTCTAACACCGTTCCTCCTGGTCTAGTACAAAACAATCCATTCCTGGACAATACCCCGTCATACTTAAACATGTACTCCAAATCACCACAAGGGGATATGTTCTCCTCTCGGCATGTTTGCTCAAACACAGGTGTTTCCTTATGCCCCTACCAACGCATACGCTACGCCATATCAACAACCCATTCCACCACCACTCCCTCAGCAAGCACCATCAATGGTCGAAACCTATGCGATAGGGACTTATTCAGAATATTTGAAAGAGCCCTTAGACTTCACCATACGAAGCGTCATGCTTCCAAGACCCCTTCCTGATTTACCCAAGTACAAAGGTGAGGGAGATCCGAACACACATATCAAGGCTTACGCTACAGCCATACGAGAACTACTCCCTTGGGATGGGGTTGTTGCTAAAATATTCCCAAAAACCTTGGAAGGCATCGCTCTCGATTGGTATTATAGAATACCTGAGGCTTCCATCCATTCATTTAAACAACTCGTTTCAGAGTTCATTAAGGCATTTGACATGAACAAACTGTTAAGAACAGGAATCAGGGAGTTCTTACACATTAAGCAGGAACATAATGAATCTGTCGCTCATTTCATCCAGAGATGGCGTACAGTTCTTTATTCTTCAGCCAGTGCTCCAAATATGGACCAAATGGAACTATGTGATTTATTCCTTCATTCTCTCAGCAGAGAAGTGAAGAAGAACAAAGAAGTTCCCACTAAGGACTTACGATGAAGTACTTGAGAGCGCTCTCGAATAGATCAAGCGGCAATAGATAGTGGTCGTAAGACATATGGAACAAACGGGAGGTTAATCACCTCCAGCCAGAACACTACAACTTATCCTACTACCACGAATGTCAATCAAGGACCTAAAATCCTTAACAAAAATCACGGGGTGACAACAGATGGAGTAACCGATCAGCCTAAAAAGGTAAATACTGTGAATACTTCACCACCAATGAATAATCAACGAAACAACAACTTTACCCCAACAATCAATACAGTGGATTTTAATCATCCTCATCAACAACAACAACAATGGTGAAGCCCTACACAGGGCCCAAGCCAAAATTCAACTAGGTACCAAAACCAGAATTCAAACCAAAGACAACAAACGCAAAATTTTAATCCTAATAGGCAACGGTTTGATCAAAATTTTGGGCCACAATATATGCCAAACCAACAAACCAGGAATTACAATCCCAATTCATATTGTGGTTTCCACAAAATTTGAGGTCATGACACTAGAACGTGTCGTGACTACAATAAATTCATGCAACGTTTTGCCAGAGGAACAAAGACAATTCTTCACAGATATGTTCTTGGCAGATCCTGTGTCACCACCACCAAACACGCTCGCAGGGGTAGTTTCCCCTCAGAATGCTCCCCTCAAGATCTTTAATGATCCACTCCCAAATCACGATAACAATAGGCTAAATCTAAATGGGACGAACAAAAGCATAATGATGAGAAACAATGATCATGAAGCCTCGACTTCACTAAATCCATCAGTTGCGCCACAACTAGGAAGTCAGCCACGACCTAAGATAGTCGGTTTAGTAGAGTTAGACGCCGAACTACCCATCGAAGCTGTAACAAGGACACGAGTATTTCTCTCAGCCAAGCCCAAGTCACCTGCCAAGGAACAGATAAGATCCAACAAATAGTAGAAAAACCCGTAGGTGCCTATGATTTAATTAGCGACCTAACAAAAACCTTCTCGCACATTTCATTTTTGGACTTACTGAAGAATTCTCCTACCCACAGGGCTGCTCTTCTAGAGGCATTAGGTTTAGGTCATCTAATTAACATCACTCCACCTCCCTGAAACACAAGTGAACCATGTAGACTTTGATATTCATCCTCCTGGGTAGGGGGATAAGGATGTCGAATTCATATTCGAAATAAATAAAATGCCTGACCAGATGTTGAGATTGCACGCCGAGGTGATCCAGCCTTACACTTACAAGTATGGGTTTATAATAACTACGTAAAACGAGCAATGGTTGACGATGGGGCGGCAGTTAACATAGTCCCCTTCTCTTTCCTTCAAAAACTAGGATATGGGGAAACAAATTGTTCCACGACTCGAAATACATTGAGAGGCTATGATAGCCTTAAAGCCACTTCGATTGGGACTATAATACTACCAGTCACCTTAGGACCCAAAACAATCCTGACTGAGTTTTATATTATAGATCGGGAAACTAACTATAATATGATCCTCGGCCGACCATGGATACACCGTATGAAGGCAATCCCTTCTACGTTATTCCAAGAAGTAAGATTCTTGCATCTAGGAAAGATATTTGTAGCTAAAGGTGATCCAAAACCATTCGATATACACCTAGCTGACTTAAAGAAAAGACCAGGCGTGCACTCGGAGTTTGAACTCCCAACAAACCAACTTAATAAACCCTTGCGCAAAACCGGAGGAAAAGTTGGTACCTCTGATGGATCTTGAGACTATGAGTCTAGTCAAGAAACCCCTAGCCCCCAAAGATGAGGCTAACACTTTGTAGAAACAGTATCATTAGGAACTATTGCAAAAATCGTTGAATTGATAGAACAAGATTTACCAATGTTCTTACCATTTGATTCTGTAGGCGTGGGATATTCCCTGGGTGTCGGTTCTCTTCCAGCAGAGGATCTCTGTATGGTGGAAGTAGAATATGTAAACACAATGAGATATCCCAAGCATCCATATTCCCAGCTAAATATTGGATGCTCCATTTTGATGGAGCTAGATGCCGTTACGGAGCGGGGGCAGGTGTAATCTTTACTTCCCCTGAAGGAAAAGTCCTACCATTCGCCTTTAAACTAAATTTGAATGTACAAACAATGGCGTTGAGTACGAAGCCCTCCTCCTTGGCCTCATTTTAGCCAAGAGGATCGGTGTTAATAACATCAGGGTGTTAGGAGACTCACAATTGGTAGCAAACCAAGTCTCTGAGATATATGAAACCAAAGCCGAGCACTTACAACTTTACAAAACAGTTGTGTTAGATCTAAGCAAGGAGTTTGACTTCATATCAATTGAAGCAATCCCGCGAGAACACAATCTTCTCGCCGATTCTATAGCAACCTCGGCATCACGCTTTACTCCAAATAGTAAGTTAGAGGATACCCATTTCATGGTATCCCTTCGTGATAAACCATTGATAAAAACAATGACAAATTCTCTTTTAAACGAAAATGAAAACAAATCTACTATCCTAGACCACATTGATAGTGATATGGCCACTCTGAATTACTTAAACGCCTATGCGGCATTACATCTCTCCTATCATATGATAGATTTGTCCTTAATCCCACATTCGTCTTCCTACTTCGGAAATCCCATGATGGAAACTTCCCTCGCAAATGGAACCTAGCGTATATACAGTAGAAAATGGGGACGATTTGGATTTACCTCCAGCCCCACCTGAGTTTGAAGAAGGTAATGCCTCTTTAATCGAAGAAACAATTGATGTTAACATCGGAACGGAGGATGAACCAAAGATCTTGAAACTAGGATCCTCGCTAACCCTAGAAGAAGTAGAAATACACACTCGAATCCTCAAGGAACATCAGAAGGCTTTTGCATTTAATTATAAGGAAATGACAGGAGTTGCACCCCACATTGCGGTGCACAACCTCGTCACTAAATCTGATGCAAAGCCAGATCAAACAAAAGTCGAGACCGATGAAACCTAAGGTAGCTCTCATGGTGAAAGAGGAGGTGATAAAGCTCCTCCAAGTAGGATTCATCAAACCAGTCGATTACTCTCAATGGGTATCTAATATCGTTCCCGTTCTCAAAAAGAATGGGAAGATACGCATCTGCATAGATTTCGAGACATTAACAAAGCATGTCCTAAGGATGACTTCCCATTACCATCCATAGATGTCATTGTTGATGCAACAAGCTGGATTTGAACTTTTGTCTCTCATGGATGGATTCTCGGGATACAATCAAATCAGAATATCTGAACAAGATCAAGCTAAAACCACGTTTATAACTCCTTGGGGAACTTATTGCTATGTTGTTATGCCATTTGGTCTCAAGAACAACGCTGGTGCTACATACCAGTGAGCTATGACATATATATTTCATGATCTAATTCATAAAATTGTGGAATCCTACGTAGATGACTTGTTGGCTAAGGCCAAGAAGCGTTGTGACCATCGGAAGTACTTCGCATCATTCTTTCACGTCTGATAGAATACGGAGTCACGCTAAATCTAGAAAAATGCGTCTTTGGTGTAACAGGAGGGAAGCTCCTAGGTTACATCATATCGTCATGAGGGATAGATGTTGATCAACCAAAATTTGGGCTGTCCTCGAAATGGTCCCACCTTCGAATGAATCTGGAATCAGGTCATTTCTCGGAAAACTTGGTGCAATCCGGAGATTCATCCCGGACTTAAGCTTCGCCATCCATCCAATCAACAATCTGCTCAAGAAAGATTATAGTATTGATTGGACCGAAGATTGCAATGAAGCTTTTGATGCAGTTAAGCGTTTCTTGTTATCACCACCTACGCTAATGCCACCTAAGCTAGACCGCCCAGTTAATTTTATATTCACGAGCTACCGATGTCTCGTTGGCCTGTATGTTGGCTCAAGAAGATGATGACAAAAGAGAACGAGTGATTTATTTCATTAGCCGAACGTTGCTCGACTATGAAACACGTTATACACAAGCAGAACGAGAATGCCTCACCATAGTCTTTGCTACTAAGCGCTTAAGACACTATATGCAATCAAGAAACAAGGGTCATGGTAAAAATGGACCATTTACGAACTTTCCTCACACAAGGGTCCTTGTCTAAAAAGGCTGGACGTTTTATAACCTTAATGGGGGAATTCGAATTAACATTTGTAAATCAGAAATCCGTTAAGGGACAAATCATCGCGGATTGGTTAGCTGATAACCCATTAGACGGAGGTGATCTAGTAAATCTAGACTTTCCCAGATGAGTGCGTATACTACATTGAAACCAAACCTCCTATCTCTGAGTGTCCCTGGTATACTGACATTATTAATTATATCATGGACCATACGTATCCAGAAGGGGCTACACCGCAACAAAGAAGGTGGTTACGCATTATCGTAGCAAAATACGTCATTATAGAGCAAGTGCTCTATCGGAAAGCGTTCGATGGAATGCTCTAAGATGTGTCGACACAGAAGAATCCAAGAAGATTCTCCATGAATCTCACAGTGGAATGTGTGGAGGCCACTTCGGTGGCCATGCCACCACTCGTAAAATACATCGAATGGGCTATTTCTGGCCCACTCTAGAACACGATGCAGTAGAGTTTGTACACAGGTGTCATAAGTGTCAAGAATTCTCCCATGAGATTCACATGCCGCACCACAAGCTCTCTGACCAATTGCTACTCCATGGCCCTTTTCTACGTGGGGTCTTGATTTAATAGGAAATTCTCTCCCTCATCTGAGATGGCCATAATTTTATAATCACGGCCACCGAATATTTCACCAAGTGGGTAGAGGCTATGCCTCTTTACTTTATCTTAGGGGGTTATGTCGCCAAGTTCATTTTGAACCAAATCATTTGTAGATATGGTATCCCAAGTCATTATCTCGAGATAATGGAACTTCTTTTAAAAATGACGAAGTTCACGAACTATGTAATAAATTTAAAATAAGCCATCATACGGCTTCCTTGTATTACCCTCGAAGCGGATGGATGAGGTGAAGTGACAAACAAAAAAACATTAAAAGCCATTCTCCTTAAAGCGGTGAAAGAAAACAAACGAGATTGGCACTTGAAGTTATATCCGGCCTTATGGGCCCACCGAACCTCAATAAGAACACCAACGGGAGCAACTCCTTTCTCACTAGTATTCGGGGTAGAGGCAGTTCTCCCACTTGAGGTTGAAATACCCAATCTCCGTATTTCATTACAAGGGATTCTGGATGAAGATGCTTACAGGGAAGCACGTCTCTCCCAACTAGAAAGCCTAGATGAAGCTAGGTTAGATGTTGAACAGTGGCACAGAGCCTATCTTTGACCGGATGTGCGGCGATATAAGAAAGTCTATGAACGTGACATATATGAAGGTGATCTAGTTCTAAGGCTAGACAGCCGGATCGACAAGAAGACCGGCGAAGGAAGAAAGTTCGGCCCAAATGGTTGGGCCCATACCGAGTCATGAAGGACTATGGAAATGGTGCATACCTCTTATGTACGCTGGAAGGTGAGGAATTTGGTGAAACAGTCAATTCCCTACACCTCAAGCGGTTCTACGCGTAAGCAACTAGCACTATTTATAATTATATTTACATTGCATCTTCATATAGATTAAGATCATTTTGTCGCTTGTTTCGTACACAAATTGTGATCAAGGAATTTTGTTCTCAAAGCAATTCATTACAAACTCATGATGTTGTTGGCATAAACACTCTAATCATACTTCTCCATTTTCATAATATCATCAAACTATCTTGGAATCATTTTATCAAATAAAGCTAGATATGACAAAGTCTTAACGGTAACCATGCCAAGATCTGCGGGCTTATTCTCACTTTTGGTTTCTTCTTAGGATAGGTGTCTTGCCTATGGTCTATTCTAGAAGCTTCATGGTGTCACATCTATCCCATATGTATATCTCTTTGGAAATAAGCACATACTGACATTTTACTCAAGAAAACAAGTCAAATATTGATCAAACAGAAAATTTTAATTTTACACATTTCCTTGCCCCACCAACCTTTGGTGATGAGCTTGCGTCTCTTACTAGTGACGTAGGGTTGGGAAAGGATGGAAATGCCCTTACTCGCCTATGCTTTGCCCACGGTGATAAACCCACGCTTCTTACTAGTAGCATGGGGCAAAGTGTAGGGGGTCCTCTTGACAAACAAATGCAAAAGGTCATACACAAACAATTCAAATCTCGAAGTCTTTGAGTCAAAAACAAATGAATCAGATGTCCAAAATTCCAAAAGAGTTCAAAATCCTAAAAACCTAGATTTTGTCTACCATGTGGCCATCTAAGGATCTAAGTCTGGATAAACCACAAAGCAAGTTGCATCCAAAACTATGAAGTCACTCGAATGGAGTAAGCTTGTGGCATCCTAATTTGGTTCCGCCAAAGCTTTGTCTATCTTTCATCACTATCATTTCAACACATTTCATAACTTGCGCCCTTTCCAACTCTCGGTGATGAGCCCTCGCATCTTACTAGTTGCGTGGAGTTGGGGGTAGGGGGTAGAGTTTATTTGCTCATCATATCAGTTTATCTTCATCACTTTGCCAAAACAAATATGAAGTATCCAAAATTGCTTACAGAAACTAAGATTCAAAATCACATTGTATCTACATTATCATATATCAGCATCATGAAATACAAAAGGAAAATAAACACTTGCATCATTTGTTCTCCATTTGCATACATTCTAAGGAGCATACATACATACATCGTAATCTACACATAAGGAAAGCTGGAAATGGAAAGTAAGCCATAAATACAAAAGTTTTGATCGAAAAAAGAATATATATATATGATCAAAGTTTACATGTACAATGCCATCATGCACTAAGCATGGTCAAAACGCTCAAAGAGCTGGGATATACAAAAGAATATATCATACAAAATCTAGAGAGCAGTGGCTTCTCAATCCCTACGAGACCCCTCTGAAGGCGCACGCCCATGCCTAGGACTCCGGCTACGCCGGCGCTCTGAGTGCACGGAGGGCTTAGGATCCCGAGGGGCAGCCGCAGTCTCACCACGAGAATGGCTCCTCATCAGCGCTCGGCGTCCTATCCTATACCCCGCTAGCTCGTGTGGAGAGTCGATACCATCGGCCACATGCTTGGGAGGCTGGGGAAAAGACGTCAGTGTGTCTACCAGCTGCTGAGGGCTCCCCAGCATCACAGATAACTCTGCACGGGTCCTCTCCATGGGGATCATCAGGGTATCGGTGCATACCCTGCGAATCAAGTCTCGCCACTCATCGGCGGTCTCTGCAAAACAAAGGAGAAAACAAATTAGAAACCAAACAAGAGATTAGAAATACAAGATAAAACAAAAGGAGAGATAGCAACTAAGGAGATCCTAACTAAAAACAAACATTAAAAGGAGAAAGGGTAACTTACTCGGATCACCAGGCCTCCAGGATGGATCTATAGGATCAGCACTGCCACGGATGCGCCGCTGCCGGCGAGGGCTGCTCCTGTGGCTGGAGCAACGTAGCGCCCCCTGACGGACTCATCCTCCCCGCCATGGCCCTAGGAGAGTGGCTCCTCTGAAACCAGAGTCACTCTCTCTGCACTCTGCTCGGCCCTCGCTGCCTGCATAATATCCTGAGTGTCATGCCACTCAGGATCGCTATCCTCCTCTGTCTCTCCCCCTGTAAACTCCTCGGACTCGGAGTCTATGTCAATGGGGTCATCGCTGCTATGGGCAGGACCCGCGGCAATCTGAAGCAAGGGTGCCTGAGGCTGCACCGGCTCTCCCTCTAGCACGTACTACCCTCCTGGCGCAATAGGAATGCCAGGAGTAACCCTTTGTCCAACCCGGCCTCTAGGCCCCCTCGGCCTCTCGGGTGATATATATCTTTGGCGCTCTGGGGAAGCATGCCCATGTAAGGTAGGCCAAACTGCTGAGGAACTCGGCCAAAGGGGTGTATCTCCACTCACCCCACTCTATCAATAAGCTGCCTGTGGTGGAGCAGGAGATCAAAGTAAGAGCCTCCTCGCCCCATATACCTGCCATAGTCTGATACGGTGTGGCCTCCATGTCAGCAGTGGTCAGAGAAGCAACTGGCTGATGAGGTGCTCGGAGCACCGACATATCTATCCATCTAGCTGCCCTCACAGCTCGGGATCTGCCACCTCTACACCTCTGCCATAGGGGATGAAGTGCTCATAGACCCAACTCATGACCAGGGTCGGGTGGCTCAAGGACTGCCCCTACAAATGGACTACTGTATAAATCATGGTAGGTGGTCCCAAGTATGTCTGCTCCCCAGGCATATATCCGGCCATGTCCCTCTATCTGTGCAATGATAGGGGACCAGCAATATAACAATGTGTCTCCTCCCTTGTCCCCGATCAGTCTCGAGGCAAGGATCCCCATGATGGCCTGGCGAAGTAGGGGGATGGGAAAACTAGGAATAGATCAAACTCTAACCCCCTTCTTGACCCCGTGGAGATGATTTGCATCTCCCATATATGTAGCCCCTTTGTGCTATCTGGGCCCTTGAACCTCTTGTCTCAAGGGTGAGCGTCTCCCGATAATCGGGACCCCCAGAATACGATAGACATCCTCCAAAGTAATAGTCCACTCACCGCGGACCACAGTAATCGGAAGGTGTTCGATCGGCATCCCAATATGAGAACAAGTCACAAAGAATGTGACTGGAAGGAGCAACGTGGGGCACGCGTGATATACGCGATATAGCCCCCCGATTGAAGAGTATCCTCCTCATCATCTGTGAGAGGGCATCTAACACTCTGGGGAGCAGTCACACTCCCTCTCGGCTCCACTTGGATATACTCCTCTCTCACGCTGCATACACCCAAAAACACACAAAACAGAGCAAGTTAGCATCCGAATAATATTGGAAAAATCATGAAAACATGTAGAAATGCTAAAAATGCAAAAACAATCTCAAACAGATGTTCTTTTGGCATTCTGTGTGAAACCGCCACCCTGAGCAGGGAGGCGGTTTTGTAACCGCCACCTTAAGGGTGGTGGTCGTGTAACGCCTGCCTGGCAGGGGGTGGCGGTCGTGTAACCGCCGCCCAGGCGGGGGTGGTCGTGGCCGAAAACCCACGCGGGTTTTAAACCTAAAAAGCCTAAAAGCACTAAAAAAACCATTTTACTAAAAACAAAGCCTACCCAGTAGGCGCCCCCTAGATGGACCTTTTAACACTAACATTTTCAAAAATTACCCCCCCATGACAAAGATTTTAGCATTTAAAAATTAAGGGGTAAAAGGATAAATTGAAGAAAACTAACCTGTGATCTCGCGGGTCGATGTTCCGCTCGCGGAGGCATGATCACTATCCGTCACGGATGTTTTGACTCTACTCACGCAAGAAACCGTCACCGTGGGTTCAGAGCTCAAAATCAATCAAATCAACTCGCGCAAATGAATAGGAAAATGGGCCCACTTTCATATATATAACACCCTGATTCGTTTTAAATGCCTTTTCACGGGTTTGGAGCAGCGACGGAGGTAAGTTCTTATCCCGCACAAATGAGTACGTTCTCATTTCCTATTATTTTAGCGTTTATTTTCCAAACTATTATGTCTATCTGCACTTGAGTTCTCTTTTCGTTTTGCGAGTAGGGAATTTTGGACGGCGTCATTTTGACACACGGACGTATCGGGTATAACTTCTAACTTCCCATTTCGGGACCGCCATACTCGGACCCACCGTTTTTACGCCTCTTCATGGCTAAAATGCTTCTCGAGGGGCATATATACGTACCCAAAATTGTAAGGTCTTATCTGCCGAAACAACGTAACAAGTGCCCCTGATGATGATACGAGTCTCCTCGCAAGGTGTTCGGGATCGGAAAAGATCTCCAAGTGTGCGTTAACATCCCGCATGCCCCGCTTAGCCCCGCGTGCTTTGTTTTCCCTTTTCCCCTCTTTTCTTGGCCTTTTGCTCTTGGTGATGAAACCGCCGCCACCTGCAGGCGGCGGTCTCGTGACCACCGCCCCACTGAGCAGGTGGCGGTCTATGTGCCGCACCACCTCGGGGTGGCGGTCCTTTACGCATTTTCAGAATCTTTTAACACGACTCACGTAATTTCAATGTTTTACCAGACTTTCTTTCACCACCATAAGCTTGCATTTATGATTTGGTTCCCTGGAATAGTGTTTTGCCATTGTTTATAGTTTAAGAGTTCTATTTGGTTTTACCTTGGGTAAATGCAAATCTTATAAATAGTTGGCTTGTGCTCAAGCAAATGGCCCCTCAAATTTGCCTCACGATTTCTCTTTTTGATAGATTTAGTTTTCATTTTGCTTAGAATTCTTAGTTTCTTTCATTGCATGCTTAGTTAGCATTGTTTTTTATTGTTAGTAAGCCACATATCCATCTTGTGCAAGTCTTGTTGTTATTGTTATTTCATCAATCCATTGGAATAGGATAGTTTGTTTATCAATAGGAAGCCATTAAAGTTTGCAGGTTTTGTTCTTCAAATAGGATAGTTTCGGAGTTACGGACGTTTATGTTGCATGATGACATGATAAATCCCGCTAGGAATTGCATAAGCCAAGCTCGTACTCTTGCGCTATCCCTCTCCTACTCGCATTGTATTGATCGTATCTTGAGCTGCCTTTGTCCCAATATCTTGTTGATCTTAGCATTACACACTTTTTGGATCCACGTGAACACGAAGGAACGAGGAGATCACACTGAGGGGACAAAATCACACACACCATCGGATTCGCCACTATTACTGCGGAATCCAGGTTCTAGCTTTCAAAGTTCTAAATTAGAATCATATCAAATAGAGTAGTTAATTGCTTTATTTCAGTTAATTTTACTTTCGATATTGCCAGGGAAGTTGTGGGGATTGATAGTTTTTGAGAGACTATGATTCATTCCTCACTTCTGAGGTAGGATCGAGAGTCTTGCAAATAGATTAGATCAGTTATTTCATTGTTTAGAGTAGATCTACAAATTGCACAGACAAATAGCTATACTCGGTTATCTTGTTTGTTTTAAATTGTTATCTTAGCTATCGATTTCTAGATGTATTAAATTACTCTTTAAATTCATTCGAATAGTTCATCAGAAAATACAAAAATAGAGAAATCATATATGCTATAGATATATTTCACGTAGTTAAATTCACTTTATTGCAGTTTGTTTACATTATTGCTTTTGTATGACAATCACGGGACCTAGGGAGCCCAGAGAATACGTATTCGAGCCAATCGTGCCTCAACCCAATCTCGTCACAGCAATAGTTGACATAGACCAGAATCTTAGAATCCAAGTCTTCCAAACAACAACAGACTTACAACAGATCAGCTCTCAGTTGAGGGGATTAAACATAGAAGACAATCAAGCACATACGTTTTGGTCAAATCAGCCAAATTACAGATTACCCTAGAAAAATATCCACATGACTGTAGAAGGGCTTGAAAGAGAAAACGTTCGGTTGTGATCCTTTGGTCCCATAGCCAGACGCAGGAGACATTCTCACAGACATAGATACTAGCCTAAGAATTCAGGTTGCAAGAACGCCTGTGAGGTACTCTGAGAAGATCGCACAGCTATTAATTTTGAATATAGAGGCTGAGAAAGCATATGATTATTGGATACTAGGGATCAGGGACTGAATTCGTACATGACCATAGTAGGACCGCAACAACCAAGAGTCTACGGTTGCGATCCACAAATCCCAACCCAACGAATCCGTAAGTGAATCAGACATAGACACTGGCCTACGCACACTAGTATTCAGATCTACTCCACTTCCACCTATCATCATCACACAATTATCCTTATTAGACATAGCAGCTAACAAAGCTAAGGAGTTATGGACTAGGCCGGAGAATCACCCATAAAGTCAACTATATTTACCATATGCCCTATGACCTTATCTGGGGATATACATGAAACTATCCCAGGACATTTTCCACGTATTCCACAACCTATAGACCGAATCATGCCAGAGCTCGATATTGATTGGAGCCTTGAGCAGTCATCCTTGTTGATCGATCTATCACACTAGTTCAAGAGTTAGGTAGTGTGCGTCGAAGACATTAGATTGCCTAACTAGTTTGTCTGTATCCCATACATATTTCATCCCAAGAGATTGAATACAAAATAGTCCTATATTTACTATTTTGTAAACCTAAAATAAGGTACCAAACATTGTAAACCTTAACTTTATCTCGTGTTCCCTTTCTTATACTTTTTTAGTCGTATATTATCCAAAAACATCAAAGTTGAAATTAAAATCTTCACTCCCTTAACTATATTTTTATTCTTTAAGGCCCTCTCAACTTTTTTCCATCGTAAACATTATTAAAATCTTCATATACATGTTTATCTTTGAGACTCTTGAATGCCGATTAGATGTTTATTTTTGTGTTGTTTGGGGGTACCTACCAGGGGTTAAATTTGACGTCTGTTTAAACGCTTTTTTTTGCGTTTTTAACCGTAAAAATGACTATCTTAACTTATACCTGTAACACGGAATGGGCAAATGTTTTTGAAAAGTGTCATATCGACGACGTGCACTTAATAAAACCAACCGTTTAAAACTCTCTATATCTAATTTTATAATCATTGGTCTCGTTTGGCGAGTTGGATGTCCCAGTCTTAATGGGTCTCAAGTCTGAGTTGGTTCATTAATCAATGAACTACTAATTGAATCGACATGATAGAGATCAACAAATCATCTACAAAGCAGGATTAGTAAAATGTGGAAAAGTGAGTATGTATTGTATAATATAAACAAAGTGGAATAGGGATGTACATACTGATTTTGTTGTTTTCTAAGATTCCAAAAGATTTTAAAGCCTTGAGACTTTAATTCATTTGGTTGTGTAATATTCAATGTTCAACGACCAACATTAAGACGTACTTTTGAAGCAAAGAAAAGTTTAAGATTAAACTTTGTTCGGTGAATCCATCATTTCACCAGGTGAATAGCTTATCACTTAAACACCGGCTCTAGACATTAAACTATTGTTGCATTTGGCATGGCTATGTGGGCGGTCGGTAGTTGTGTATACAACTCAAGAATGACTTCGTAAGTAGGCAAGTAAGAGGTCGTATACAACTAATCGTTGAGAAAGAATGCACGAAGTGCTTTAGAAAAGGAATTCCTTCATAATAAAACAATTATACATATCTAATTGGTAAGGAATCTATTGGAAAAATTTGTTACATAAACTTTCATATTTTGTTACATAAATTTTGTCATCTATCGCCATGTTTAATTTGTGAAACTCACCTTTCCAAAGTTCAAGTCACTCCCTGGGATCACAAAGGCAATCGCATTCTTTGTATATTCGAGTTTTTTTATATCCGATGTCTAGGATATTGATCGGTGTTGTTATGGATGAGCTATTGAAATTTGCCGCTAGCATTGTGATTCTTGGTGATGAAATGGAACCACGCATGTTTGCCCTCCACTTCAACTACCGATCGTCTGCATTTTACACATAAATTCAATGCTAGGATAGTGGGATTTGATGTACCCTACAAGGAATTCGGGAATTTATATTGTCAAGCACAAATTTGATGTAATCCTTCACTTGAGCTTGGCTTGATCTTTATTCACTTATAACAAGAAGAAATTGAGGTGAGTTTTTTCTTTGCCCCAACTTTATTAACATGTATCCTCTTCAAAATTAAATATAGGTTTATGATATGATTTTATTATATGAAAAATATAAATTTTTGTATGTATACTATAATTGTGAAAGTCAAAATGAAAAACAAACCTCATGTG